>CM059789.1:55278140-55288140 GCA_030435695.1 Brachymystax lenok tsinlingensis
AGGGGGTCAACCTGTAAGTGTGTGAGGGGTCAACCTGTAAGTGTATAGGTAGGGGGTCAACCTGTAAGTGTATAGGTAGGGGGTCAACCTGTAAGTGTATAGGTAGGGGTCAACCTGTAAGTGTGTGAGGGGGTCAACCTGTAAGTGTATAGGTAGGGGGTCAACCTGTAAGTGTGTGAGGGGGTCAACCTGTAAGTGTGTATGTAGGGGGTCACCCTGTAAGTGTGTAGGTAGGGGGTCAACCTGTAAGTGTGTAGGTAGGGGGTCAACCTCTATGTGTGTAGGTAGGGGGTCAACCTTTAAGTGTGTAGGTAGAGGGTCAACCTGTAAGTGTATAGGTAGGGGGTCAACCTGTAAGTGTGTGAGGGGGTCAACCTGTAAGTGTGTAGGTAGGGGGTCACCCTGTAAGTGTGTAGGTAGGGAATCAACCTGTAAGTGTGTAGGTAGGGGTCAACCTGTAAGTGTATAGGTAGGGGGTCAACCTGTAAGTGTATAGGTAGGGGGTCAACCTGTAAGTGTGTAGGTAGGGGGTCAACCTGTAAGTGTGTAGGTAGGGGTCAACCTGTAAGTGTATAGGTAGGGGGTCAACCTGTAAGTGTGTAGGTAGGGAATCAACCTGTAAGTCTGTAGGTAGGGGTCAACCTGTAAGTGTATAGGTAGGGGGTCAACCTGTAAGTGTGTAGGTAGGGGGTCAACCTGTAAGTGTATAGGTAGGGGGTCAACCTGTAAGTGTGTAGGTAGGGGGTATTGATGAGTGTATGAGGGCATCACTATATGTGGGGTTGCAGGATCAGGGTTAAAGCTACTTTGAAGACTGCTGTAAGGGCTACATCAGCATTTTCCAACTCCAGTCCTTCAGTACCCCCAACAGTACTCCTAACAGTATCATCAACAGTACCCCCAACAGTACCCCCAACAGTACTCCCAACAGTACTCCCAACAGTACCCCAACAGTACCCCCAACAGTACTCCCAACAGTACTCCCAACAGTACTCCCAACAGTACCCCCAACAGTACTCCTAACAGTATCCTCAACAGTACCCCCAACAGTACTCCCAACAGTACCCCCAACAGTACTCCTAACAGTATCCTCAACAGTACTCCCAACAGTACCCCCAACAGTACTCCCAACAGTACCCCCAACAGTACTCCCAACAGTACTCCCCAACAGTACTCCCAACAGTACCCCCAACAGTACTCCCAACAGTACACCCAACAGTACCCCCAACAGTACCCCCAACAGTACCCCCAACAGTACTCCTAACAGTACCCCCAACAGTACTCCCAACAGTACTCCTAACAGTATCCTCAACAGTACTCCCAACAGTACCCCCAACAGTACTCCCAACAATACTCCAAACAGTACCTCAGCAGTACCTCAACAATGTGTGCTGTTGGGGGGACTAGAGGAGTTGGAAAACACTGTTCTACAGTACACATAACATATGAAAGCCCAACCTAGTGGTTTCTGTTGACTGGGCCTTCTTTCAACCCCCGTCCCTATCTCTCCCTCTCTCTCTTGCGCTCTCTCTCTCTCTCCCTCTCCCTCTCTCTCTCCCTCTCTCTTGCGTGCTCTCTCCTCTCTCTCTCTCTCTCTCTCTCTCTCTCTCTCTCTCTCCCTCTCCCTCTCTCTCTCCCTCTCTCTTGCGTGCTCTCTCCTCTCTCTCTCTCTCTCTCTCTCTCTCTCTCTCTCTCTCTCTCTCTCTCTCTCTCTCTCTCTCTCTCTCTCTCTCTCTCTCTCTCCCTCTCCCTCTCTCTCTCCCTCTCTCTTGCGTGCTCTCTCTCTCTCTCTCTCTCTCTCTCTCTCTCTCTCTCTCTCTCTCTCTCTCTCTCTCTCTCTCTCTCTCTCTCTCCCTCTCTCCCTCCCTCTCTCTCTCGTTCTCTCTCTCTATCCCCCTCTTTCTCTCTCTTTTTGGCATGGTTAAGGTCTGGAACAGTTACCAAAGCATTCTTACACAAACAATAAAATGGATGTGAAATGTCAACAACAGAAACAGTACAATAACCATTCTCCCTTTCCCTCCCTGTGTCTCTCTGTGTCTCTTTCTCTCTTCCGCTCTCTCCCCTCCATTCTACCTCCCTCTACCCTACCCCCTACCCTCCTCTCAATTTCCCATCTCTCTATCTTTCCCTGTCTCCCCCCCTTTCTCCTCTCCTGTTTCTCAATGTCCCCCTTGTCTCCCTCTCTCTCCCCAGACTGAGGGTTGTGATGGGGTGTTGGGGTCTGGCTTGGTGATGGACAGGTGTGGTCAGTGTGGGGGGCGGGACCTGTCCTGTCAGAAGCTGAGCGGGAGCTTCCAGAACACCAGCGTTCCCCTTGGTTACCACAGAATCCTGGACATCCCCCCTGGAGCTACTGCCATCAACATCACAGAGAGACACGCCAGCTCCAACTACCTGGGTAACACACACACCCGCCAGGCTAGAGATAGTAAACCAAGCTGAAGACCACTACTAGTGTGTCTAGAATTCACACCAGACTCCCAGGCCAACATAACAATGCCAGTCCAGTCGTCACACACACACACACACACCTTTTCTTGCACTATTGGTTAGAGCCTGTAAGTCAGCATTTCACTGTAAGGTCTACACCTGTTGTATTAGGCGCATGTGACAAATAAACTTTGATTTGATTTGGAGACTAAGAGATGTAGATTTGAGAATGTCATTTGGCCAGTGAATGTGTGCTGGACTGCCATTGTTATGTTGGCCTGGGAGACTAACCTCAGATAAAGCTGCTATTGTTACAGTCCTTAGAGGCTTAGAGCAGAGCCACCGTGTGTCTGTCTGCCCACTGTCTGCTGTCTGTTAATGAGACTAAACTGTGTGTGTGTGTGTCTGTGTGTGTGTGTCTCTGTGTGTGTGTGTGTGTGTGTGTGTGTGTGTGTGTGTGTGTGTGTGTGTGTGTGTGTGTGTGTGTGTGTGTGCGGTTCTTGTGTCTGTGTGTGTATGCGGTTCGTGTGTACGTGTGTGTGTCCAATGGAAGAGTGTGCTGTTTGTTAATGAGACTACACTGTCTGTGTTTGCCCGTCTATGTCTGTCTGTCTTCATGGGTATGTTGGTGTCTATGTGTGTCTATGTGTGTGTGTCTGAGTCTATGTTTGTGTGTGTGTGTCTATGTGTCTCTAATGTGTGTGTGTCTGAGTCTATGTTTGTGTGTGTGTGTTTATGTGTGTCTAATGTGTGTGTGTCTGAGTCTATGTTTGTGTGTGTGTGTTTATGTGTGTCTAATGTGTGTGTGTCTGAGTCTATGTTTGTGTGTGTGTGTCTAATGTGTGTGTGTCTGAGTCTGTTTGTGTGTGTGTTTCTATGTGTGTCTAATGTGTGTGTGTCTGAGTCTATGTTTGTGTGTGTGTGTCTAATGTGTGTGTGTCTGAGTCTGTTTGTGTGTGTGTGTTTATGTGTGTCTAATGTGTGTGTGTCTGAGTCTATGTTTGTGTGTGTGTGTCTATGTGTCTCTAATGTGTGTGTGTCTGAGTCTATGTTTGTGTGTGTGTGTTTATGTGTGTCTAATGTGTGTGTGTCTGAGTCTGTTTGTGTGTGTGTGTCTGAGTCTATGTTTGTGTGTGTGTCAATGTGTGTCTAATGTGTGTGTGTCTGAGTCTATGTTTGTGTGTGTGTCTTTGTAGAGGAACTGACTGGTTTGCAGACTAAACATGAATTTAAAAGAACCAAACCCTACCTTCGTCCTCCCCTTTCCTCCCCCTTCTCTCAACCATTCCTCCTTTCTCTCTATTTGTCCCCTCCCCCATCCTCCATCTCTCCCCTCCCTCCCTCCTCCTCCCAGCCCTACGTAGTGGTACAGGTGTATCAGTAGTGAATGGGCGCTGGGCGGTGGATCCTCCAGGAGACTACGAGGCAGGGGGACTACCTTCACCTACACCCGCCCCAGGGCTCTCTCTGATGGGCAGGAGGACAGAGGAGAGACCCTTACAGCTCCAGGACCCACCACCACACAACTGACTCTATATGTGAGTAGGACACACTTATATACACACACACACACACACATACACACACACACCTGCGACCTGTGGATCAGAAGATAAATCAGAAGATATATCTCTCTGCTCCTGTGTTACATATAGATGTCTCCATGGCCCTGGGCTATGTTGTCCTGTAGTCTATATAGATCACCATGAAGACCCTGGGCTATGTTGTCCTGTAGTCTATATAGATCACCATGAAGACAGGGCTATGTTGTCCTGTAGTCTATATAGATCACCATGAAGACCCTGGGCTATGTTGTCCTGTAGTCTATATAGATCACCATGAAGACAGGGCTATGTTGTCCTGTAGTCTATATAGATCACCATGAAGACAGGGCTATGTTGTCCTGTAGTCTATATAGATCACCATGAAGACAGGGCTATGTTGTCCTGTAGTCTATATAGATCATCATGAAGACCCTGGGCTATGTTGTCCTGTAGTCTATATAGATCACCATGAAGACAGGGCTATGTTGTCCTGTAGTCTATATAGATCACCATGAAGACCCTGGGCTATGTTGTCTTGTAGTCTATATAGATCACCATGAAGACAGGGCTATGTTGTCCTGTAGTCTATATAGATCACCATGAAGACCCTGGGCTATGTTGTACTGTAGTCTATATAGATCACCATGAAGACCCTGGGCTATGTTGTATTGTAGTCTATATAGATCACCATGAAGACAGGGCTATGTTGTCCTGTAGTCTATATAGATCACCATGAAGACCCTGGGCTATGTTGTCCTGTAGTCTATATAGATCACCATGAAGACAGAGCTATGTTGTACTGTAGTCTATATAGATCACCATGAAGACAGGGCTATGTTGTACTGTAGTCTATATAGATCACCATGAAGACCCTGGGCTATGTTGTCCTGTAGTCTATATAGATCACCATGAAGACCCTGGGCTATGTTGTCCTGTAGTCTATATAGATCACCATGAAGACAGAACTATGTTGTCCTGTAGTCTATATAGATCACCATGAAGACAGGGCTATGTTGTCCTGTAGTCTATATAGATCACCATGAAGACAGGGCTATGTTGTCCTGTAGTCTATATAGATCACCATGAAGACCCTGGGCTATGTTGTCCTGTAGTCTATATAGATCACCATGAAGACCCTGGGCTATGTTGTCCTGTTGTCTATATAGATCATCATGAAGACCCTGGGCTATGTTGTCTTGTAGTCTATATAGATCACCATGAAGACAGGGCTATGTTGTCCTGTAGTCTATATAGATCACCATGAAGACCCTGGGCTATGTTATCCTGTAGTCTATATAGATCACCATGAAGACAGGGCTATGTTGTCCTGTAGTCTATATAGATCACCATGAAGACCCTGGGCTATGTTGTACTGTAGTCTATATAGATCACCATGAAGACCCTGGGCTATGTTGTATTGTAGTCTATATAGATCACCATGAAGACAGAGCTATGTTGTCCTGTAGTCTATATAGATCACCATGAAGACAGAGCTATGTTGTCCTGTAGTCTATATAGATCACCATGAAGACAGGGCTATGTTGTCCTGTAGTCTATATAGATCACCATGAAGACAGAGCTATGTTGTCCTGTAGTCTATATAGATCACCATGAAGACAGAGCTATGTTGTCCTGTAGTCTATATAGATCACCATGAAGACAGAGCTATGTTGTCCTGTAGTCTATATAGATCACCATGAAGACAGAGCTATGTTGTCCTGTAGTCTATATAGATCACCATGAAGACAGGGCTATGTTGTCCTGTAGTCTATATAGATCACCATGAAGACAGAGCTATGTTGTCCTGTAGTCTATATAGATCACCAGGCCCAGATTTAATAACATCAACACCAGTCCCAGGCTAAGATTTGATTACAGAGATGCAGCATACCTCTGAGTTCTCCTTAGCTGTAGGAGAGAGAGGGCTCTGAGGGATAAAGTTAGAACAACGTCTCCCTGGAAACAGACCTGCTTCATCTCTATGGGTTCACCTGTATTTAGAATGGGATAAATAAAATATAAAAAATAGCGGTTATAAAGATGTGAAAATAGAAGATGAAATGTTGCCGCCACAGGCCCATGTAATGCAGAGTGGAGCTGATGGTATTTAGACAACCTCTATTTAGACAACATCTCTACCTCACATTGCACCCCTTTTGAAATCTCTCTCTCTCTCTCTCTCTCTCTCTCTCTCTCTCTCTCTCTCTCTCTCTCTCTCTCTCTCTCTCTCTCTCTCTCTCTCTCTCTCTCTCACTCTGTCGTTCTCCAGATCATCTTCCATAGGCAGAATCCAGGGATCGACTATGAATTCTACATCCCAACAGAAAAGAAAGCGGAAGAGAGGGAGAGGCCGCGAGAGAGGGAACGACCGAGGGATGGAGGGAGGGCGCCCCTGAGAGACACTAGTGAGTCTGACATTCCTCTTTTCTCCTCTTCCCCGTTATTTTCCCGTGGTGTTCAAAATAAAGCTGTGTGATAGTGACAGGTCAGATCGTCAGCGAATAGGACCAGGAAGTAGATAGTCAGGGAATAGGACCAGGAAGTAGATAGTCAAGGGAATAGGGCCAGGAACTAGATAGTCAAGGGAATAGGGCCAGGAACTAGATCGTCAGGGAAAGGGACCAGGAAGTAGATCATCAGGGAATAGGATCAGGAAGTAGATCGTCAGGGAATATGACCAGGAAGTAGCCTGGGATGATGTCACGCTCTGTTTTCTATTTTATTATGTGTCTAATGTTAAGGAATGATATATCATCTCTCTAGATGCAATTGACAGTAAATAGAACTAATCCAAGCCAGACTGGAGACAGTGAGTCTGAGTAGTGTACTTTAGATGTGTGGGTGAGGAGGGTTGATTGGGGTAGGGGTGAGAGAAGGGGGGTGAGTGAAGAAGGGTGAGAGAAGTGAGAGGGTGTGTCTGAAACTAAAAACCTCTCGTGACCATGACATCATTTATACTTCACCAGCTCTAACAAGTGATTCACTCTCTCCCTGTTATTATTTGTTCCCTTCCTTCCATTTCTCCCTGCCTCTCTCTCTCTCTCTCTCTCTCTCTCTCTCTCTCTCTCTCTCTCTCTCTCTCTCTCTCTCTCTCTCTCTCTCTCTCTCTCTCAGGTTCTCTTATTGTAACAGTGGAAGACCCTATCCCTCCTCCCCCCGTCTCCTCTTCGTCCTCTTCCTCCTTCTCCTCTTCTTTCGCAGACAGATGGACAGCTGAGAGCTCCCGCCCCCGAGGCTCTGTACCCAATCGGAATGCTCGAATCCCACCTCGTACAGACCTGCCCCTCGACACCCAGTCACCCTTCGTATGGAGGAGGGGCGGGCTCACTGAGTGTACTGCTTCCTGTGGCAAAGGTTAGAGTTTAAAAAATACTTGGACCGTCTGTATGTATGTGTCTGTATGTTTGGGCGTGCACGTGCATGTGTGTGCCTATAGTTCGCTGTGTGTTGAATTTGCCTGCTGATACAGTTCTAGGTTCAGCAAAATCCTCTCAAATCCTGACCTTTACCATAAGGAGGGAAAACTGGCCTTCAGTATCTAATGGCAACAAGTTTGTCATACTACACAGGGGCTTGCTGTGTAACATCTCCCCCTTGTGGTTATTCAAGGGAAGTGGAACACTGTTGAGCTGTTAGAATGAGACAGTTTCTGGGTCGTTTGAGTGGTAAGACTAAAGCAACCGACTGTAGAGGAAAGTGGAGAAGCGAGGTCGGGGGAGGTGCATCTGCTACAGCAGAAAGTGGAACAGCAAGGCTCAGTGCAACACGGCAGGGGTCATTGTTTATAAAAGCTTTTCTTTGTCATGTCGATCCCCATATCACACAATCACAAACTCGAAATATATGTGTGTAAATTGTACTATCAATTAGGGAGAGAGAGACTCAAATATCACATTAATTTGTACATATCCACTGTATAAATATGAATCACGGCAGAGAGGAAAAGGCTAAGCGAGAGAATTTACTCTGCCCAAAATCTGTCCACGTGAGATAAGCCCTTTTTGTATGGAGGTCGAATTAAGTGAGGCTTATTTAATCGAATAGAAGTTTCATAATTGTTAAGTTGTTACAAATGTACTGATATGTGGATGCATGTTAGTTGTGCCTGTTGTTCACGCGCATATCTGCCCTCTCATTGGTTTAGAATGGTCCCACCCGATCTCGCCTGCCTTCAAATCACTAAGGACATGTATTTCCATTGTTAGAGCGGTCACTCGGCTATCTTGTCAATATAATAGATAATCTTTGAATGCGGCAAAGTTGCTTCCTGTTTCAGTCACGTCTTTGATCCCGTTTGCGTGGGTCAAACAAAAGCCCTCTAATGATTGGTTGACGATAGAGCCTACCACAATGCAGGAGATGACTGCAAGCTGCTGCTGGTGAGGAGCAACTGCAGTCTAAACTTCATGACCTTTGATCACATATAGTGATTGTAGAGGTCATGTAGTTGACATGTAGACATCAAGTCTGACCATTTTTATCCCAGTAAGGCAAAACACTTTGAAAGGCGGTGACCTCGTCACAGACTTGACAAAAGTGATCCGCTCGAACGCATCCTATAACTTTCCCACCAGGCTCCCAGTACAGCAGGGATCATCAACTAGATTCATCCTGTAACTTTCCCACCAGGGTCCCAGTACAGCAGGGACCATCAACTAGATTCAGCTGCGGGACGATATTTTCTTGAGCGGATGGTCAGGGGGGCAGAACATAATTGACCTTAAGAAGCCCAACAGATATAATATTTGACTATAACATCATCATTTCAAACCTTGCTTATATTTGTATACAATAACATTTACAGAATCTCTCTATTAGGCGTAGGAAGACTTTGGAACAGATTTCCAAAATTGAAATCAATTGGAGCTGTTTTTCTGGTGTTTTTACACTCTTTCATGTCCAACAGTAAAATAAAAATGGGGGGTGGGCTCAGAAAATGGTCCACAGGCCAAATTTGGCCCCAGTCGAGGACCCCTGCATTACAGGGTACTGATGGTAGTGATGATGATGGTGGTGGTGATGAGGATGATGTGTTTCAGGGTCCCAGTACAGGGCAATCCTGTGTATTAACCGCCATACTGACGAGGAAGTCCCAGACAGGAAGTGTGACTCAGCAGCAAGACCCTCCCCTGAGGAGGAGCCCTGCAACACACACCCCTGCCCAGCATTGTGAGTGTGTGGATCTATGAACAGCCAAAAGCAATAATCCTAGTGTATAGTGTATATATGTATTAACCGTCTCCTCATCTCTCTCTCCTCTGTGTGTCTCTGTGTGTCTCTGTGTGTCTCTGTGTGTGTCTCTGTGTGTCTCTGTGTGTCTCTGTGTGTCTCTGTGTGTGTCTGTGTGTCTCTGTGTGTGTCTGTGTGTCTCTGTGTGTGTCTCTGTGTGTCTCTGTGTGTCTCTGTGTCTCTGTGTGTGTGTCTCTGTGTGTGTCTCTGTGTGTGTCTCTGTGTGTCTCTGTGTGTGTCTGTGTGTGTCTGTGTGTGTCACTGTGTGTGTCTCGGTGTGTTTCTCTGTGTGTCTGTGTGTGTCTCTGTGTGTGTCTGTGTGTGTCTCTCTGTGTGTCTCTCTGTGTATGTGTCTCTGTGTGTTTCTCTGTGTGTCTGTGTGTGTCTTTGTGTGTCTCTGTGTGTGTCTGTGTGTGTCTGTGTGTGTCTGTGTGTCTCTGTGTGTGTCTCTCTGTGTGTGTGTCTGTGTGTCTGTGTGTCTCTGTGTGTGTCTCTGTGTGTGTGTGTCTCTGTGTCTGTCTCTGTGTGTGTGTCTCTGTGTGTGTGTCTCTGTGTGTCTCTGTGTGTGTGTCTCTGTGTGTCTCTGTGTGTGTGTCTCTGTGTGTGTCTCTGTGTGTCTCTGTGTGTGTCTCTGTGTGTCACTGTGTGTGTCTCGGTGTGTGTCTCGGTGTGTCTCTGTGTGTTTCTCTGTGTGTCTGTGTGTGTCTCTGTGTGTGTCTGTGTGTGTCTCTCTGTGTGTCTCTCTGTGTATGTGTCTCTGTGTGTTTCTCTGTGTGTCTGTGTGTGTCTTTGTG